>CM059206.1:40879736-40882236 GCA_030347435.1 Clarias fuscus
GTAACTGTAACTAACACACTGTGGAATAAACAGGGCTGATTTATGTGAGGATAAAGGTGTGTGTGTGTGTGTGAGAGAGAGAGAGAGAAAGTAACTGAAAGACAAATGGCGGAGAGACATGTAGAGAGACTCAAAGAGAAAGAACGAGAGAGAGACAGAAGGAGAACCTGTAGAGAGAGAGAATCAGTGTGTGCGTGTTAACATGAGATGAGATCTGGTATTTAAATTCATCACACACACACACACACACACACAGAGGCATGTGCTCTGGTATTTCCTCCTCTCCTCCGTCTCCGCTCACTCGTCCTGATTTTCCGCTGTTTGTGTTTGTTTGTTCTGTAAAACAAGTGCGACCTGATTTGTGCAGCAAGTTACACACTGAGCCTTCAGCAACAACAGCAGGCTTTATTGTCCCACACACACACACACACACCCTAGTTTCTGTTCCAACTGCTGACCCGATATTCAGGACACCTGCAAAGAAGATTTGTCCTCGAGGGAAAAAAAAAACACACACACACACACACACACACACACCTAATTAGTCCTTTTACGTCGTTGCTATGGTTACGTCTTTCCTTGAGTGAAGTGTTGGTACAGACTGAAAATCTACATAAATCTACAGCTCTACAAATCATAACCTCTGACCTCTCTGTCTCTCTCTGACCTCTCTGTCTCTTTCTCTCAGGCGTACGAGAGGAGGTTCCCTACGTGCCACCTCATCCCCATGTTCGTGGACAGTGATGTCCTCAGCGAGGAAACGAGTGAGGACGGCTCCGCGCACAGAATCGAGAGGAGGTGCAAGCTGGACGTCGACGCCCCCCCGACTCCTTAAGAGGGTAAAACGCCGTTTAGTGTCCCGATGCGTTTTCATTCCTGTCAAACCGCAGCAGCAGAGTTGGAAAACCCGCACGTTTATTCGTCTCTAGCTCTGCGGTAACGACCCGTTACCATAGAAACCATAACGTGGTGGAACGTACACCTCCTGACCAATCAGCATGCGGAACTCCGTACAGTGCGCAGGGTCGTTCTGGGGTCAAGTACTCGCCGGTTCTGATTCTCTCGCCTTCGTGACGTCACTTCAGACGCTAGCGATGACATCACGCAGCGAGCGCGGAAATGACCTACGACCCCGGTGCGAACCCTCAGACTGACACGAACCTCCACGACTTCACTGAGTGTAATATCACGATTTTAAAAAAGTACACATCCTTAACTGTTAAATCCTCCACACACACAGGACTGCGCCACCTGGAGGATTAGAAAGGAACTGCGACATTTTACCTCCTCATATGCAAACATGAACTTTGTTTATTATAAAGATGTTCTTTTCTCTCTCCCCATGTCTCCAAACCGCTCCATCGTCCATATATAATAAGCGCACTAGACTGTTAGTGCTGTAGGGTGCTTTAGTTCCACTAAGTAGTGCACAAGTACGTAGGTGTCAAGTTGTACAAACTAGCTAGTGCTGTGGAGTTTTTATTTATTCATTCATTTATTTTTGTCTAATCGTGAGAATCGTATTCTGCGTATTTTTGGTCACTCCGTTCCAAAGACCCGCGCATCTCTTTGGTCACCGCTGAGGCGTTTATCCGTCCGTCTGAGGCTACGTTCTGAAACGTAAAGCGCATTTTCACAAACGTTCTCAAACTTCAGACGTGACCGACCTTCTCCGATGTCCCGCGACCTCGAGCCGTGATTCTGAAGCGCTCGTGCTGCGAGTGCGAGTGTAGTGTGAGTGTGACGGTGTTAGCCGTGCTTTAGCCTTAGCGCAGGTGACTGACGCACGCCGTGTTTGTGACGCGCAGATCGCCGGCGTTGATTACGTCTACTTCATCCAGAAGAACACGCTGAACCGCCGCGAGAGGACGCTGCACATCGAGTCCCACAACGAGACCTTCTCCAACCGCGTCATCATCCACGAGCTCTGCTGCTACTCGGTGAGTCTCACACACACACACACACACACACACACACACACACTCAGGAATGTGTATTGTTTATTTTTTGAGTATTAAGACATCTGTTAAATACTCAACTTGACATGAAGAGGAGCCTGTGTTTATTATCATGTTTTTATTTTTTTTTTTTCCCCACACACACACACACACACACACACACACAGACACACACCGCCCCTGATGATGATCCAGGTCGTGACTCCACTCAGCTGGAATTCTGCTTTAAACTACAACGAGTTCACAAAGATTTTCCCTGAAAGCGAGGAGAGGAACCGGGCTAATAAACCTCTCCCGCTGTTGTCATCGTGTGTGTGTGCGTGCGTGCGTGTGTGTGTGTGTGTGGGTGGCACGTGGGGGCTGTCAGCACCACACTGTGTGTATGATTAGTTGCTGTATGTGTGGGACAGAATCAGGGCTGGATGATGAAATACAAGCCACATGAAGTTGCACAGCTATATATACATATATATATATATATATATATATATCTCATGACATATATATACACACACACACACACACACACACAATGAAACAAT
>CM059206.1:40887236-40932236 GCA_030347435.1 Clarias fuscus
CTCCTACTCCTCGTCCTTCTTCATCTCCACATTCTCCTCTTTCTTTTCTCCTCCCCCTGTTTCTCCCACACCTCTTCTCCTTTTTATCTTCTAACACTTTTTCCTCCAACTTCTTCTTCCTAACCGTTCCTAACAATCTTCATCCGGTCTTCATCCTCCTCCTGCTCCTCGCCTTCATTCTCATCTAACTCATTCTTCTTCTCCTCCTCCTCTGGCGGTGCAGGAACACATCAGGCTGCCCGCGGTGTGAACCAACGAGGAAGTAACCGCTGATTAACTTGAGCTCGCGTCCTGACCTCGTGTTGGCGTCTGTGTTCCAGACGCCGCTTTCATTTCTCACTTCATCCAGCAGCACATCTGTTCTCTTTTCCTCTCTGACCATTTTTAACACTCCTCCCTCTCTCTCTCTCTCTCTCCATCTCTCTCTCGCTTTCACTCACAGGTTGTTTTTGTCTCTCAGCAGCGCGAACACGTCTTGTACAGACTCAGTGTGAAAACTTTCCTTGTTATAGAAACATCCTGTCGGTTCTGTACATCAGTGTGAGATGATGATGATGATGATGATGACGATGTTGATGTGTGCAGTTGTTGGACGTGTCTGGTCGACCTGGAGGGACTGAACATGAGGCACTTGTGGCGTCCCGGCGTCAAAGCTCTGCTGCGCATCATCGAGGTGGTGGAGGCGAATTACCCAGAAACCCTGGGGCGTCTGCTCATCCTGCGCGCTCCCCGGGTCTTCCCTGTACTCTGGACCCTGGTGAGGTTTCACACTTCCTGTTTACGTGCTCAACAGGAAGTCCCCGCCCCCTTCACCAAAGGGGGGGGGGGGGGGGGGACATCAAATAATTTAAAAAACTTTTACTAGAAGGCTGCACGTTAACGAGAATGCAGATATACACTGTAGACAAAGTAGATAAAAAGGTTAATTAATTATATTAAATAATAAATAATATAGAGAGAATATTCTTATTATATCATTAATTATAAAATGTATATTCTATTTGTTTCTTTAAAAAGTCCGTCACCGCAGCATTTGAACAAGAATGCGAGTTGCAGTGTCACTACTGCCCCCTGGTGGTGATTCAGCAGACAAAAATACTGTATAATCGTCACCTATAATTTTAAAACATGTATACATTTTAAAAGACATATTTGCTATATAATTAAGTTAGCAGTTAATCCTCCAGGTTACTTGTATAAGTAAATGGGCGGGGTAATGTTGCTTAGCGCACCTTTAATTACTTATCTGTATAATTTGTGGTTGCGTTATTGCTCTTTAAAGAGTTATAATTTAAAAAAAAATTTTTTTTTTACTCTCTGCTCATTTTCTGCTGCGTTATTATAGTTTAACAGTTGAAATAGAGACAGGCTGTATAGAACAACAATAGCAGTGTATATACAGCATATGAAGTTTTGTTTTATTATTTTATGAGTTTTTTTTCCCCCCTATCGTTCTCAGGTGAGTCCGTTCATCGACGAGAACACGCGCAAGAAGTTCCTGATCTACGCCGGGAACGACTACCAAGGTCCCGGCGGTCTGGTGGATTACATCGACAAGGAGGTCATCCCCGACTTCCTGGGTGGAGAGTGTATGGTGAGTGGCTGGGCCTCCGCACCGGTGTGTGTGTGTGTGTGTGTGTGTTGTGTGTGTGTGTGTGTGTGTGTGTGTGTGTGTGTGTGTGTGTGTGTGTGTGTGTGTGTGTGTGTGTGTGTGTGTGTGTGTGTGTGTGTGTGTGTGTGTGTGTGTGTGTGCAACGGTCTAAAGTAATTACGAAACAGAAACCGTGTTATACCAAGTTTATTATTATCATCTGCTTTGCCTTTTATGGAGTTTTGTGGGTGTGGCTAAATGTGAATCAGTGCTTTCCTTAAATCCCTAGAAGTGTTTTATGGTATAACTACGTTTTAATTTGTGATTTCACTGGCTGTTGTCGTGCTGTATAATAAACGAAGGCGGTGTGGTGCGTTTCGTAGTGCGAGGTTCCCGACGGCGGCCTGGTTCCCAAATCCCTGTACAGAACCCCCGAGGAACTGGAGAACGACGACATCAAACTGTGGACGGAAACCATCTACCAGAGCGCCAGCGTCTTTAAAGGAGCGCCGCACGAGGTAAGGCTCGTCACGTGGCGATGCCATTTCTGATTCCTGTGATGTCATCGGCGCCTGTTTATTCACCTCCTCCCTCTCTCTCTCTCTCTCTCGTCCCAGCTGCTGATCGAGATCATCGACGCCTCCTCCGTGGTCACATGGGACTTCGACGTGTGTAAAGGAGACGTGGTCTTTAACATCTACCACTCCAAGCGGGCCCCCCAGGCGCCCAGGAAGGAGGCGCTGGCGTCTCACGGCATCACGTCGCCCGGGGGCAACAACGTGCAGCTCATCGACAAGTCGTGGCAGCTGGGGCAGGACTACAGCATGGTGGAGTCTCCGCTCACCTGTAAAGAGGGCGAGAGCGTGCAGGTAACGGCAGAGACGCCCGTAGATCCCTTTACAGAAAGACGCTCCTTGGCGTTTTTTGGTTTCTTATCCGTCTCCGTCACTCCCTCGTTCTGCAGGGTTCTCACGTGACGCGCTGGCCCGGGTTCTACATCCTGCAGTGGCGGTTCCACTCCATGCCCGCGTGCGCCGCCACCAACCTGCCGCGCGTGGACGACGTGCTAGCCACGCTGCAGGTCTCCTCTCACAAGTGTAAAGTCATGTACTACACCGAGGTCCTGGGCTCCGAGGACTTCAGGTAACTTCACACCTGGATCACCGCAGAAACATCCGGAAGCGACACCTTATTTATTCACTTTATTCATTTATTTATTTACTTCACCTCAGTGCCATGTTAATTGCCAACAGTCGAACACTATCCAAGCTTCTGCCTCTCTCTCTCTCTCTCTCTCTCTCTTTCTTCTTCTTCCTCCTGCCTCCGTTGCCTCACGACTGCCTTCCGTTTCTGTTTCTCCCTCCGTAAAGAACGGCTTGCTGCGATGTGCAGAGTTTGTAAGTGATCCTGTTTGCCGTTAGCTAAGCTTTAACGCCACGCTAACGAGGCTCTGTGGGCGTGTTAGCATTAACGACAATGCTAACGCCGCGCTAAACACATGCTCGGCTTGGGTTTCTGTAAATCCTAGCAGGTTATGAAAGCATGGGTGGAGAAATCAAGCGTACACACACCAGTCCAGGGGCAGATGACCAGTTAATTTAGTTACATTTGTTTGCTTTGTTTGATAAACTATTGACGGATGAGGCTGCAAATTTTGCATGTTCGAATTTGTACTTTATCACTCTGATGGGGCGGAGATCCAGAAAAGTCTAAAGTTAAGTCTGAACTGCTTCATTTAAAGTGAGGAATCTGTATTTTGTGTATTTCCGAAGGCGTTTAGATACGTCAAAATCTTTAAAGTGTAAAGTAAAATTTTACATAAAATAATATAAACAAATAAATTTTTTTAAAATTCTAAAGAAAGGAATTTTGTAGTTGCGTGTCTCCGGCGTCAGAAACTTAATGGAAAGTGTCTCCTAGAGCCAGGTCGAGTTTATTCACAGGTTTATTAAGAATTGGTAGTTTATGCATCACTGGTGCAGACATTGAAAATTCAACATCCAGGCTTCTGTTCCAAACGTTTTCCACGTGAACACGAGACGTTTTCTTTGCTTTTATTCTCGGAGCAGGAAAACGTGAGGTCGTGTTTATTAACGCTGATCAGCTGTGCAGGACAGACAGAGTGGATGAAGGTTAAAGGTGTCAAATGACGGAGTGCTGCTTTAACTTCTGAGAGGAAAGTGTGTGCGCACGTTTGATTTCTCACCTTGTAATGAGTGTGTGAAATTTGCAGAACGCCCTCGTAGCGAGTTAATTCATGATCAAATCAGTATTCTTAATTGGAAATATTTGTAAAGTTAAGATGTGCAAGTTGTATATTTACATTTTTTAAAATAATTTATATGATTTGCTAATTTAAAAAAAAAAAGTATTTTGTTAAAGGCATTTTTTTAAATTAAATTTCCTTCCTGTTTATTTAAATTTTTTAGTAAAAAAAAAAAAAAGTAATGTTAATAAATGCACAAAAAAATAACTTTCATTATGTAAATCTATAAATAGTTACGAGGGTGTGATGTAATTTTTTTTTTTAACCCAATCTGAATCCCTAAACAATTTAGGAACAGAATGACGGCTGTGTTCCAACCCTGTTTCCCTGACGTGCCCTTGTCGACTTCCCCTTACCTCTTTAAGCGTTATCCAAAAGGCATTGCAGTAAAAACAAACAAACAAAAAAAAGAATTAAAAAGTAAAAAAAAAATAATAATAATAAGGCGGGTGGAATTTTTTTTAATTGTACAATTTGGCTAGCTTATTAACATGCTAATAATTACGGAAAGAATATTCGTTTTTTTTTAGAAAGAAGCTGGAAGTGGAAAAGGGTGCGTTTTATTTTTATTTTGTAAGAAATAAAATTAAAAACAGATTTGCGTTGTCTGTGTAACTAACCCCATCTCTGGCTACCTCTTAATCGCTGATCTTTTTTTAAAATGCTAACAAAGCTAATGCTAACACTGATTTTCTGAGGTAAATTATTTACATTTTAACACAGAATCAGATTAATTTCTCAGAAATGTGAGGAACCTTCGAGGCTAATCTGCTTGATCAGTGTTTTATTAGCCTTGTTAGCATAAATGTGCGTAATTATTTATTTGTTATTTATACAGTGGCAGATATCTCACACACACACACACACACACACACACACACACTTGTTCTTTTCCTTTAAGGCGCATGTGTTTGCCTGCTGGTTTGAGGATGTATTTAGCCATGACAGGGAAAAAAAAAAAAACTGTTCCCTTATCCGATATTTTTTTTCCAGTCAGAACTCGACAGTGAGCTGGACGGAACACTCAGCCCATACATGCTAATGTTGCTAATGCTAATAGCAGGTGAAGGCTAACCATGCTAAAGGATCTGCGGTGTTTAGCATGTTAGCATTGTTTCGGGTGGAAGTGTTTCTGAGTGTAATGCACTGCATATGAAGGGGTGTGTGTGTGTTATTAACACAACTTTATGTTGTAACTGGGGATCTCCTGGTGTACTGTCTCATCACCTCTCTCTCTCTCTCTCTCTCTCTCTCTCTGTGTTTTATTCCATATTTTTCTGTTCTTTCTTTCTTTCTTTCTTTCTTTCACTTCCCGTCTTCTTCTTGTGTCCTCTTTCCTTACATCATATTGTGATTCCCTTTTTACTTCTTCCCTGTTTTTCCCTGCCATCTGCTCTCTCTCTCTCTCTCTCTATCTCTCTCGTCTGTCACTTTGTCTATTTGTTCTTTTTTTTTTTCCTTCTTGGTCAATCCTTCCTTGTTTGTTTGTTTTTCACTGCATTTATTCTCAATCCTTCTTTATATTCTGTCTTTCTGTTTCTTTTTGCCTGTCTTGTGCTCCTCCTTGCATCTTTCTTTCTCAATTTTCTGTTCGTTTATCTGTTTAATTTTTCCTTTTTGTGCATGCCCTTTCCATTTTTTTTTCCATCTTTCCTTGCATGATTCTCTTTCTGTTATTCCCTTTTTCTATTTATACTCTTTCTTTCTCTGGATGTCTCTCTCTCTCTCTCTCGTTCCTCTCTTTTGTCTCGTGTCTTCTCCTCTCAGGGGTTCGATGACGAGCCTGGAGTCGAGTCACAGCGGATTCTCTCAGCTCAGCGCCGCCACCACTTCCTCCAGCCAATCACAGTCCAGCTCCATGATCTCCAGGTAGAGCCGGGAGACACGGGGCGGAGGACGAGGGGATGGAGGAGGACGAGGGGATGGAGGACAGGGGGCGGGGTCAGGCGATGTATTACAAAGAAGAATATTTACCCCGCGTGTCTGAGGATAGAGCTGTGGTGGTGTTAAAGGGCTTTGATCTGCGTTGCCATGGCGACGGGCTGAGCTGCCGGTCAGTTCACTGGGCACTTCCTGTTTCCTCGCTTTCATTTTCAGCGTCTGACGGACCGAGCAATACGAGTTCTGTCCAACCTGGGAAAACAGGACGAGCTGTTACACACACACACGCGCACACACACATGCACACACAGACGCGCACACACAAAAAGTGCACAGGAATACTGTATCCAATTATTATTATTATTATTATTATTATTATTATACATATTTTTTTCTGCCATATCGCTGATGGTTTCAGCATTTATAGGTCAAAGGTCAGGTTTGTAAAAGTGCCGGAGCATCCACATCAGCAATAACCGTTTCTATTGGTATTTATCATAAGCGTGTCACGTGTCTTGGTGGCGTATAAGGATGCTCCATTAGCTTATCTGCTTACTTAATCTTAATTTTAATTTTTTTCCTCCGTGCAATTACTTTAGAAAAACAATTCCTCCATGATGCTTTGGTCCAGTTTCTGAAACCTGCGATCCGATTCGTTCCTATGCATCGAAAAGAATGAAAAAGAAATAAATAAATAAAGCGAGGGCTACTTTTTATGTTTTATAGGTCAATAATAAAATGAGATGAATTAGATTTGGCGTGGGTTTGTACTTGAGGCATTTTATCTGGAATCAAGCCTAACTGCATGTTAGCGTTAGAATTAGACTTAAAAAAGTTAGCAGTGAACTAGATCTTGTATGTATAATAAAATAAAGTAACAAAAACGCAACTTAAAGCATGAAAAGTGTCGGAGACGACAACCTGAGTAGTGCAAAAGATTTCTAAAAACGTGTTGGACGTCCAAAAATGCCACAAATTTCTATTTTTTTTTTCTGCAAACAAACAAAGAACCACAATTTTTTCGATTTCAAGCGACTCGCAAAAGGAAGAGCTGCGAGTTTTAAATCATTTCCTGCCGATTTTAGTCATATTGCTTCAAAAAAAACAACTTGACAAAAATGATACAACAGCTGCGTAATAGCTATCCGTCTTTCACTTTATCGGATTTGGGAAAATCCAATATCGTCGAAGTTATGTGATGCTAGCTAGCAAACCGCAACGCCCTATAGCAAGCGGATTAGCTTTACAGTTGTACTGGGCATTAGGAGTCGTTTTAATATTCGCGAGGACACCGTGGCCTTTCTGGACGTCCGATTAAAGTAGATCATGATGTTACAAGTGACGGCTTTTCAGGTCAGTTTATTTCTATGTTTGTTAAAGGTTTTTTTTTTTTTTTTTTTGGAAAACATATGTTTAAGAATATCAGAAAATTGTAAACGTTTTACTGCGTGTGATCAGGTCAGAGTGTGTGGTGTGTAAGTAAGTGTGTAATCTTCTTCTTATTGTTGTTGTTATTATTTAACTCATCTCCATTACATTAACATGGGCGTGATGACGTTTACTTCACTCACACATGACACGCCTGTGCAGGTGAGCGACAAGGTCAAGAGCTGAGCCGAGGGGACACGACTCCTGTACAGGTCGCGGCTGTGTTCCAAACCAGAGAGAGAGAGAGAAGCTGGAGATTTATAGTGATGCTCGCACGACCATTTAGTGAAGACCTGAGTCGGAGCGCACACTTATTCAAGGAGACTAGATTGTTAGTTGCAAAGTTTCATCTCTCAGGTCGCGGCTTATAACATCGATAGTGAGAACGTGAGGAAGTTCAGGAGCCGTAGTTTAGGAAAGTAAAGAAAATGTGGGCTGTGTTTCAAATGTAGCCTGACACGAGTTGTGATTATTATAACACGCTGAAGGCAAAAGTCGTACGTCACGCGTGTGCGAGTTTGGAACAGGATTGAAAAAGGAATCCAATGATGTTTATTTTTCAAATCAGACCTGAGAGAGAGAGAGAGCAATATACTGTAATCTAAAGCTCGCTCGACCATTTATCAGTTACTCCATGGTGCTTTCAAACATAGTGATAACGTTAACGTCAGCAAAGGTGAGGTTTAATTCTGTAGCGCACGTCAGCGTCACCTCCGGCCGCGTCCGGAATCCGAGCCGGAGCGCTCATGTTCCGTGTCTTTAGACTTGAACGAGAGCGAGAAGACGTGCTGCGCTTCACACACACAATGTCTTTACAGGACCACTTCGGGTTTCAGGCCGCGCTCCAAACCTCGGCGAGTCGCGGCGCACCAGTTACACACGTGCTATTGTGCGTCTGATGAGTGATGTAGAGTGCGTCTAATTGTGAGGGGAGTTTTTATAAAAACAAATGTTTCATATAGTGATATAACGTATATTTTTAGATTTTACGTCTCGTCCACGCGACGAACCCAAGCACAGAGTCGTTGGAGGATTCGGAGACCAACATCTCACGTTTCCTCCATTTTGAAAATGTAGTGATTGTATATGTGCTTTTTTTTTTTTTTTTTTTTTTGTTCTTGATGGGAAGCAAATCAAGATTCAGAACGTTTACTGAAAACTCGGCGCTCCAGTTTAACGTAAAAGTAACGAACGCGGAACTCTGCAGGAAACATGTCACGTTTTTCTCTGGGTGTCCGTTTCTTCATCTGTTACTGCCGGTGCAGCACGCTACTAATGCTAACTGAATGCTAGCCATTTCCTGGATGTTGAGATATGCACAAGATGTCCGTTCTCTCCTCAGCAGTTTACAGCGACGCAACGGACTCGACAATCTCATCTCCTCTTATCTCAACTCAACGCCGGAGTCACGCGTGTTCACGTTTGTTCTTGTGTAAACTAACGCGAGCGGAGAAACAGGACCGCACGGGCATCGAATCATGGCTCCGCCCACTTTTTATTATACAACGATGTAAATTTAGAGTGTAGAGACGTTGCAAAGCAGCTCCGAGGCTCCGACATCGTTAACGAACGGAATTTTACCACAAGCAAGGCGATTAACTCTGTGGTAAAAATAACGCAGTTTTTGAAACCAAGTCCTCTGTTCACGTGCTGTGTGTTATCACGTATCTCACAAATCAGATTTTTCATAGTTTCAGGCACCTCGCGTATCGTCATAGCGACAGATCGTCAAAGTGTCAATCGCTTAACGCTGACGCCCCGCGATCAAATCACCGTGTGGGCGTGGCCTGCTGCTATGCCACGTAGAACGACCTGCCTGGATTTCCACACGTTAATATTGTTTGTTTAAATGCATTAATGTTAAACTATTAAGGCTTCACGTGTTCTCGTTACGCATCGTTAGTGTGAACGTTACAGCGATCAATAGTTTCCCCAAACTGATTTCTAAACCTGATGAGGGTCACATGGTGCTTTCTCAAACCAGCCAATTGGAGCGTCTCGTTCCGGCTCGTCATATCACCCGTGTCGCACAACATAACCGCTTTGACGGTGCGTTTACGGCTGCTTTCACTCTCCGGCTGACGTCGTGCCGACTCTGTTACCATAGCAACGCTCTGACCCTAACCCAAGGTATCTGGTCAGATATTGGGTGTCGATGTCGCTCATGTTACCTTTATTATTTATTTAATATGAAAAGGTTTTGAAGAAATTAAGATGTCTCTACTGACGTAGTGTGTTTGCGGGCCGAGTGTGTGAAAGCAGCCTGCGGCGTGTACAGCAGTAACGGACGTTAAAGAGACTGTAAGGAGTCGAATCCCCGCTAATGTGGCATTGAAACTAAGAGTCGCAGCGCTAACGATGCTTTGAGTTCTGCTCTGAACTCGGTCCTGCAGCCACGTCGTCCGGCTCGCTCGCTCGCTCGCGGGTCCTGTTTCTCGCGCTCCGCCGTACGCGGGCTGTGTGTGTGTACTACAGAGGTCTAGAGACAGATATTATACATGTAACCAAGTTTATTATGTTTGTGTTTTGTTTTTGTTTCATGAATGTCTGTTTCTCATCCGCACACGCCAAACTCCTCATCATGCATATCTTTTTCGGATGAAATGATGACTGTGTATAAAAAAATGAAAAATAATAATAATAAAAATGGAGATTAATATACGAGATAGCGCCTTTACATTTTCTTTGGAGATAATTAAACTTGGACTAAAAGAGATGGTGTGTCCCGTGTCTCTTCTGTTTCTGTCGTGTTTCTCTCTGCAAGATTGATTGATTTTTTTTTTTTCCTTTTTCTTTTCTTTGTGGTTATAACAGAAATTTGGGACAAAGAATGGCACAAAACTAATGCTTTTTCTACCGCTGTAAAATTAATTTTAACGTTTTTTTTATTTTGCTATGAAGTAAGTGAGCTTTAGTGGAAAGCAATAATATTAATAATAATAAAATTCATAATTATTATTTAATAATAAATAAACACTCAAACTAAATCAGGTATTTTTATTAATGAAAGATGTTTGGATTGCTGAATATTCTTGCAGGTAAATTTGCGTTAATTTAGAATTTATTAATAAAACTAATTAATTACATGGGCATTAATTTGCACACTATATAATCCTTTTTTTATGTGATTTTAAATACTTTAAAAAAAATTACATATTAAATATGATTTTTCATCTAAAGAGCTCTTTTGGATTTCTTTCTAAGACGAGAAGAAAGGAATAATTTCCTGGATATGAATTGCAAAAAAATAATAAATAAGTGATTGCTGTGTGTATCAGGAATACAGCCTGTACCATGGGGTGATTGTAAAATGGTCAGGAGCTTAAAACTTAAGCATCCGTAATTCTGTAATCAAGATCAGGTGGACAAAAATCTAAAGTATCTGTAAAAGTATACCTAAAGTAACACCTAAAAAAGCAAAAGCATAAAATAACTAAGATGTAAATACATATTACAATTCGATCAAAATTGACTTGATATGCCCTCTTGTGGAGAATCTTCAGATTGCAAGCAGGTTCTGGAGGCGTTTTACCTCTCAAGTTTTTTTTTTTTAACTGTTGATGTCTCCCTCTTGTGGAGACTTTTCAGAATGCATGCAGCTCCTTAAGGTACTGTATTTTTATTCCAAACAACAAAAAGATTATGAGGAAATATTTTATAATAGTAAGGTTCTTATGTATGTCGTGAAAAATAAAAAGCCACTATATAGAACTAAAATAAAATCAACCCCAAGTGCTAGTGGAATTAGACAAGTATTCTTTATTTTTCTTTATTTTAGACCTATAAAGTTGTGAATGATGGACGTATATGTGGTGGGGGATCAGTCTCCTGATCTAGTACACATTGTCAGAAGGTCTTTTAAGTGGACAGATCTAACAAGAATGTCAACAGATTAGCCAGGACAATTGTACTGAAAATTTTTATAATCTATTTCTGTTGTTTATTATTCATAATAAATGTTATTACTTTGTAAATTGTATTATTATTATTATTGCTAGAAAGTGCTTATATTTTCTTATTTATGGACGTAATGTATCCCCTCTACATAATCATGGGAGTTGTTTTTTTAACTTATTTATATGACAAGGCAGAAAGAAGAGATGTTCAGACGATGCTCAAGTAATAAAGTCAGTCATGGGACACCAGTGTCACTGTAAATAAAACATAACAGTAAGACAAAGTTGTAAAAAAAAAAAAAATGAAGTCAAATGCTTGAACATGACAAAAAAAATAGAGAATTCAAATAAAGAATATGATATAAGAAAATACAAAAAGAAAAAATAGAGTATAAAAATAAAATATCAAATATCAAATAAGAATATAATAAATTATACAAATGTAGAAAAATATAGAAATATTTGAGCTGTAAAATGCACACTATATATATATATATATATATGTATGTGTGTAATAGTAAATATATATATATAAATAAAATGTAGTCTAAAAACCCTCGGTATTATGAACAGTAAATATTTTTAGATCAAGTTTATTCCTTACTGCAGAGTTTGGTCTCCCTAACCACGCCCCCTCTTGGTTGTCGTCAGAACCCGGAAGTGCGAACCCCGGAAGTAAAAGCGGGACCAACGGAAAGCGAGAGAGTTCAATGTTGGCTCCTGAAGAGGAGGTGGTGAAGAGATGGGAAAGGTCTGGCACACACACACACACACACACACACACACGTTATTTAAACAGTTATTTTCTGGTGTCGAAGCCGTAGTGATAGTGAGGTGAAGCCTCGTGTAGCTGTCGAGGCTCCAACACGCCGCTGACCACAAGGGCTTCATTCAAGAGCTCATGTGCTGCCATCTAGTGGACAAATGTTGTGTAGCAACTAGATGGTGACATGGACGCGCAGCTGTAAAGTTCTGTAATGTTACATTCATCAAAGGAAATGTTTCAGCACATAATCACCATCTCTGAGTCCGTGAAATTTAAGTGAAGATCTAGAATAGAAAAGTAATGTGAAGAACAAATAGAAAAGTCTCTTTCTTTCTTTTTATTTATTTATTTTATTTATTTTTTTAAATGATAAACATGAATACAGCTATAAGCCACCGGTCAGAATGTTTGAACAGAACATATCAATTCAGTCAGTGTTTAGGATCAATGATTAAAACACACAATAAAGAAAATTAATGGAGATGGAAAAAAAAAACTATATACTGTACAATAACACTAGAGTTTAAGAAATTAATTGAGTTCATTAATATAAACCGAATGTTTGTGTGTGCATTTTTTTTTTCTTTTCTCACATATTATATAAGAAGTAAATGTAAAGAAAAAATAGTTTTCCTGAATTTTGATTTAATGAATCATCTCCAATATAATGATTCAGTCGTGTGATTCCGGCAAACACGAGGCTGCGTTTGTCGCTGGTCACATGACTTTCAGGGAACCGGCACGGCTCGAAGCGAGGTTTCATTTGGACACGCCCCCTTCTGCTCGATATGCGCTTCGGAGATTCAGTGTCGCAGTGACATCACTACCCCACACGAATCCAAGTCTGTCCGAGTGCAACAACATCCAGGATTTAAACATGATGTCAGTACTGTGTGTGTGTGTGTGTGTGTGTTAGAGAGAGAGATTATTCACTCACTCATCATCTATACCACTTAATCCTGTATTCAGGGTCACGGGGGGCCTGGAGCCTATCCCAGGAGACTTAGGGCACTTGGCAGGGTACACCCTGGACAGGGTGCCAATCCATCACAGGGCACAGACACACACACACACACTCACTCATTCACACACTACGGGCAATTTGGGAACACCAATTAGCCTAACCTACATGTCTTTGGACTGTGGGAGGAAACCGGAGAACCCGGAGGAAACCCACCAAGCACGGGGAGAACATGCAAACTCCATGCACACAGAGACGGGAATCGAGCCTGGCTGGGGATCGAACCCGGACGGTGCAAGGCGACAGTGCTAACCACTACACCACCGTGCCGCCGAGACGGAGAGAGATTAAACGATGTGATTAGCAGAACAAATGGATCATGAATCTCTATTTCTCTCTAATATATTCCTTTCTTTCTTCTTCACTTCTATAATTTCATTATTTACCTTTACCTCTCTATCTTACTCTCTCTTTTACTTCCTTCAGTTTCTCACTTCCTTTGCCCCCTTGCTTCTATTCAACATTCCTTTCTGTCCTTCTATCATTCTTACTTTCTTTTCCTCCTCACTTTTCCCTTTTTCTCTTCTTTCTTTTCTGCTTTATTCTGTCTTCCTTCTTTGTCTCCTTCTATTCCTTTTTTTTAGTCTTTCCTCCTTATTTACTTCTGTCCTCATTTCTCCCTTATTTATTGCTCCCTTATTGTCAGAATCTCCCTCAACTACCCCCAGCTCCAGATAAGAATAGATACATCTTCACGTCCTTTCATCTTTTCATCCCTTTCTTGCTTCCCTTCTTCCTTTCTATCATCTTTTCCTTCTCTCTTACTTCCTTACCTTTTTGCTTTCTTCCTTGCTTTTATATTTCTCTCATTCTATCTGTTCTTTTTTTCTTCCATTTTCCTTAACTGCTTTTATTCTGCCTTCTTGTTTTCTGTCTTTCTGTAAAATCCCTTCCTTCCTTTTTCTTGCTCTCTTCCTTCTGTTCTTCTACACCTTTTCCTTCCTTCCATGCTACCTTCTGTTCTTCCATCATTCTTACCTTCCTTACCTTCTATCTTTTCTCTTGGTCTCTTTCTTCTGTTTTCTGTGTGCTTCCATGCTCTCCTCATTTCTCCCTTATTTATTGCTCTTAATTAATGCCTTCTTCCTTTCTTCGATCTGTTCTTCCTTCCTTCAGGGCGGAGTTTGCTGTATAGAACATGGTTAAACACAAGCTCACCTCCACTAGCGAACGAATGATTCATATTGTTTGAGTTTTTATTGTAAAAGTAACATTTTAAATATAATGTCAAAAGCAGAAACAGATCTGTGTGTGTGTCTGTGTGTGTGTGTGTGTGTGTATAGCGAGCAGGAGTGTATGAAGCAGAAGTTGGTGTTAGAGGACACTGAGGCGTGGCAGAAGGAGCCAGACTTCAGAGGGCTGGAGCGAGTTGGTGGGGTTGACCTGTCGTTTATTAAAGGGGACGAACACAATGCCTGCGCTCATCTTGTCATTCTCAACTACCCCCAGCTCCAGGTCAGAATCACCCTCAAATATCCCCAACTCCGGGTCAGAATCACCTTCAACTACCCCCAGCTCTGGGTAAGAATTACCCTCAACTGTCCCCAGCTCCAGGTCAGAATCTCACTCAACTACCCCCAGGTCCAGGTCAGAATCACCCTCAACTACCCCCAGCTCCAGGTCAGAATCTCACTCAACTACCCCCAGCTCCAGGTCAGAATCACCCTCAACTACCCCCAGGTCCAGGTCAGAATCACCCTCAACTGCCCCCAGGTCCAGGTTGGAATTACTCTCAACTACCTCCCAACTCCAAGTCAGAATTACCCTCAACTGCTCCCAGCTCCAGGTCCAGGTGGTCCTGGCTCCATGCATTAGTTTGTTTAACTTAAAGCTCAGAGCAGTTTTAGGGTTTTTTTTGCATCACTGTGTTTTAATGATTATATCAAGGCTTAGCGATTGCGCAATATAGTGTGTGTCATATCCTGTTTTCAGCACAACCCAGGCAATATGTTAAAATACATTTAATTTCATTTTGACCAACTACACACACACACACACACTTGACCAAAAACTATTTAAAAAAATTAAAATCCAATAGATTTTTAAAAAATAAATTGTTTTCAAACACACACGCACACTGATTAAACCTTACTTTTAGACTAAAATTATAAAAACACTTATTATTCAATAAATACAATTAAAAAAATTATATAATTAATAACAAAACAAAATAAAATCATATTTAAAAAACATTGTTTATGTAAATAATTAATCTATTATCAGACTTTGCAAAGAAATCGCTGTAAAACGCACACACACACACATACACAAACACACACGCTAAACCTTGTTTACAAATTGAACCTTGTTTACAATTATAAACACTTCATTTTAAACATAAACATTTGCTTTTCTATGTAAACAAATGAGAAACAATACTGTCTAGGTAGATTTATAATTTATTAGTCTTTTACGAATTGTTCACACACACGAACTCACACACACACAGAGCGCATGCACGTACACGCGTATCTACACACACACACACACACACAGGTTTAGCCGTATTGACCCTAGTAATCCTTACCTTATAACAAAAGGATGTAAATCTAATCCAAAAGCAAGAGTGGATTTGCCATGAGACCCGCGCACACACACTCATTCTCTTTCACTCCCACACACACACACACACACACACACACACACACACACACACACACACACACACACACACCTTACATTATAACAAAAACAACGGAGTAAAATCGAATCCAAACTTTCTTGCACGAGTGAAGTCGCCATGCTTTATGGCGCGCACAACCACACACACACACACACACCCAAACGCGTTTTTACCGTAATTAGCCTAGTAAAAGTTACCTTAAAACAAAGACACAGCAGTGAAATGTAATCCAAGCGCGGTTTGTTCCCGGAGTCTCCAGACTTTATAGACGCGCAAACGGTCTTCCGTGTTCACGCGTTGGGCTCAAACCGCGCGTTTTATGGTTGTTTCTGTTACCAGATAACATAATAAATCATATAATATTTATCATATACAAAAATGTAAGAAATAATCCAACAAGCCGAGTTTTTCATGGTATGAGTGACGCGCAGTGCTACGTAACAGTCCGTTATTGCGCAATAGGCGCTCTTAGACACACACACTTCCTGTGTGACGTGGTGGAAGAAATACGATAGGCTCATACAATCACGTGGTTGCATGGTGTTTTTAGTTGATTTTATGACAATAAAACAGTAAAAAACGAGTACTTTAGTGACTTTAATGGTTTTTGTGATGCAAAAAAATGACACATTTTAAAAATAATTATAACTTTTTTTTTTACGTGACCTCTCCGAAAACCCAACCAGTATGTTTTGCTTTATGTCTCCCTCTTTCGACACACGCAGTCATTACACCCATATATGGTGTTGTTTTCTTTAAAAACCGGTCATTAATTACTGTTGTGCTTCCGGCACGGATACGTGCCGCTGGAGTTCTAAGGGTTTTAATCTCTCTATGAGTCTTTTCTTCTGGCCTTCTTTCTGTCTTTCCCATTCTTCATTACCTTCTTTTCTTCCTTGACTCTTCCCTTTCGTTATTGCTTTCTTACTTTTTTCTTCTTTGTGTCTCTTTGTTTCATGGCCTTCCGTTTTTGTCTTTGTATTTATTTCCCTTACTTCCTTACTTCCATTCTTCTTTTTTCATTTTACCTTTCCTTCTTTCTCAATTTCTTATCTTGCTTCTCATCATTCTTTATTTATTTATCTTTTCCGTCTTAGCTTTCTTTTTCTCTTTTCTTCACTCCTTCCTGTGCTCTTTCTTTTTTTCACCTTGCTTTCATTCAATTTGCCATACTTCTGTCTATTCCATTATATTTTCCTTGCTGTCATCCGTCCTTTCCTTTCTTCCCTTCTTCCATCCTTCTATCCCTCAAGTCCAGTTTGTTCCTGTAATCAATGGAATGTATCTGAAGCATTGGGCATTTCTCTCTCTCTCTCTCTCTCTCTCTCTCTCTCTCTCTCTGTAGGTGGTGTATGATGTCAGTAAGATGGTGTGTCTTAGCTCTCCGTATGTTGCAGGGTTTCTGGCCTTCAGAGAGGCTCCACCACTGCTGCAGCTTCTCCAAACATTGCAGAGTGAGCAGCCTGAGCTAATGCCACAGGTCACTCTCTCACAAACACCCACATGCACACACACACACACACACACAAACACACACAGTGGGGGCAGTGGGGGCTCAAACAGGTATGGCAATGGGGTTACTGATTGGAAGGTCTGCGTTTGAGCCCCAGCACCACCATGCATGACTGTTGAGCCCTTGAGCAAGGCCCTTAACCGTGTCTGCTCCAGAGGGCGCTGTATCCCAGTGCTCTGACCCCAGCTCCTTAACTGGGAGAGAAAAAAGAAAAAATCATTTCACTTGTACACATGACAAATAAATGGATCTAATCTAAAAGACACGCACTCTGTATAATTAAATGAAAAGTAAGACGTGTTTCTCTCTGTCATTCTTTCTTTTCCTGTGTTTTTTTAATTTTTTTATTTTTACACATTGACAGAATGTTACCTGGATATTTTATTCTTTAATTATTCGCTTTATACTATTACTATTACTAATAATAATAATAATAATAATAATAATGATGATGATGATGATGATGGTCAGTGGCTTATCCTGTCCCTCTGCAGGTGGTGTTTGTAGATGGAAACGGTTTGTTTCACTACAGAGGTCAGTGTTGAGACAAGAACACACACACACACACACACACACACACTGCATTTAATTTAGTACTACACAACTATATTAATGTACACCTGTATTCATGCATGCATGTGTGTGTATAGAGTTCGGTTTGGCGTGTCACCTCGGCGTCCTGTCGGACCTGCCCTGCGTGGGCGTGGCTAAGAACCTGCTCCAGGTGCAAGGTGTGACCAAGAATGATGAGCACCTGTCACAGGTAAGAGCCCCGCCCCCTGCGCCGGAGCACACTACGGTAACTAAAAGCTGATTGGTTCCTTTCTGCGCCACTGTTCAGCTCCATACAGGTCACGTGGAGCACAAAGTATTGGCACCCTTCTAATTCTGTGCAACAGCGCAACACACCGACAGCTTACACTTCATATTTGTTAATATCTGCTCACATACACACACACACAAACGCAATTACAGCCAAACACGGCGTGTTTCAGCAAGTTGCGTCAGTCTGACGTGTGTATTACGACAACACCTATGTGTGTGTGTTTGTGTTGTGTGTGTGTGTGTGTGTGTGTGTGTGTTTTTACTCTCCTTAGAGTGTTTTGCTTTTATTTCTGCTTTTCTTGTTATACAAGAATATTTTACACATAATAGTACAACTAATATTTTTTAAATATTGTATAATTTAAAAGTATTTAATAATTTATGTCACCTTTTTACATATGATTTAATGATAACTCTGTTGTGTTTGTGAAGAGAAGAAAAACGTCTAAAACCAAATGTTGTAAATTATTTTTGTTCTTTGGTGTGTGTGTGTGTGTGTGTGTGTGTGTGTGTGTGTGTTCGTTCCTCGTGTGTGTGCGCGCGTCCAGATCAGTGCTCTGAGTAAAGCGGGTGACACTTTCCCACTGGTCACTGATTCAGGAAAAATATTGGGACAGGTGTGAATTATTTATTTATTTATTATTACTTATTCATTTGTTAGTTTAATTATAATAATGTGTGTGTGTGTGTGTGTGTGTGTGTGTGTGTGTATATGTCTGTGTGTATATGTCTGTGTGTGTATGTCTGTGTGTGTGTGTTTTCCCTCAGGCTCTGCGCAGTTCAGACCGCAGCACTAAACCTGTCTACGTGTCAGTGGGTCATCGGATTAGTCTGGACACAGCCGTCCGTCTCACACACTCCTGCTGCCGCTACCGTGTTCCTGAACCCACACGACAGGTTACACACATGCACACACACGCGCACACACACACACACACACACACACACACACACACACACACACACACACACGCAGTACTTGCACCACAGTCACTAGGGGGAGCTGTTCATCTTCTGTAGAAAAGGAAACCTGATCATCACCATCTCTCTCTCTCTCTTTCTCTCACACACACACACACACACACACACACACACACACACACACACACACACACACACATGCATACTTCTTTATACTAAAACCGCACCACAGCAGTTGTCATTTCTCCGTAACACACACAGGGTCAGAGTGTGTGTCCCACGTGTGTGCAGTAACTGGATCAAAGCAATACCAGGTACATTTCATCTCTCTCTCTCATTTATTCCTCAAACCACAAGACACATGTTCTCATGTTCCTTCTCTCTCTCTCTCTCTCTCTCTCTCTCTCTCTCTCTCTCTCTCTCTCGCTCCTACTTACACACACACACACACACTTGATCCCCATTTCCTTTCCACAGGCTACAGTGTAAAGCAGACAGCACTATAATTAGAGTGTTAATAAGAAGACTGTAGAATATCTTTACAACTGGATCACAAGAGAGAAAGAAAAAGAGACAGAAAGACAGAATTTGAGAGGGTTATAGATAGAAGGAAAAAGAGAAAGGAAGAGAGATACAGAAATGGAAAAAAAGAGAGAGAGCATGAGAAATTGGTCCGGTTGACGTTCCAGGTCAGGAAGGGATATTTATAGGAGTTTGATGAGGGATAGAGAGAGAGAGAGAGAGAGAGAGGAAAGCAGAGGAAGAGGTGAGGGTAAGAGAGAAAGAGAGAGAGGTGGTGGGGAAGACTAGCAAATTGATACAGATAAAAACAGATAGGATGGAACATAAAACAAGGACGGACACGTTAAAGCCCCCGTCAGACACGTTAAAGCCCCCATCAGACACGTTTCAGCCTCCATCAGACACCTTAAAGCCCCCCTCAAACACCTTAAAGCCCCCCTCAAACACCTTAAAGCCCCCCTCAAACACCCTAAAGCCCCCTCAAACACCTTAAAGCCCTATCAGACACAATAAAGCCCCCTCAAACACCCTAAATCCCCCTCTAATGCCTTAAAGCCCTATCAGACACAATAAAGTCCCCCTCAAATACACTAAATCCCCCTCTAATGCCTTAAAGCCCCATCAGACACCCTAAAGCCCCCCTCAAACACCCTAAACCCCCCACTATTTCTTTAAAGCCCCCGTCAGACACATTAAAGCCCCCGTCAGACACGTTAAATCCCCCGTCAGACAGGTTTCAGCCTCCATCAGACACGTTAAAGCCCCCCTCAAACACCCCAAAGCCCCATCTAATGCCTTAAGCCCTTACAGACACAATAAAGCCCCCCTCAAACACCCTAAAGCCCCCCTCAAACACCCTAAAGCCCCCTCTAATGCCTTAAAGCCCCATCAGACACCCTAAAGCCCCCCACAAACACCTTAAACCCCCCACTATTTCTTTAAAGCCCCCGTCAGACATGTTAGAGCCCCCGTCAGACACGTTAAAGCCCCCGTCAGACACGTTTCAGCCTCCATCAGACACGTTAAAGCCCCCCTCAAACACCCTAAAGCCCCATCTAATGCCTTAAAGCCCTATCAGACACAATAAAGCCCGCTCAAATACTCTAAAGCCCCATCTAATGCCTTAAGTCCCATCAGACTCCCTGTCATCCCTGAAACACCCTAAAGCCCCTCCAATGCCTTAAAGCCATATCAGTCACCCCAAGGTCCCCCTCAAAGCCCCCTCTAATCCCTTAAAGCCTTATCAGACACCCTAAAGTCCCCCCAAACACCCTAAAGCCCCATCTAATGCCTTAAAGCCCCATCTAATGCCTTAAAGCCCTATCAGACACCCTAAAGCCCCCCACAAAACACCCTTAACTCCCCCATCAAACATCCCATCAAACATCCTAAAGCCCTTCCCGAATACCCTAAAATCTGAACACCCTAAAGTTTTTTTCAATGCTTGAATTGAATTACCAAATCTCTGCCCTAAAACCTTCTCCAACACTCTAAAAACCATTAAACAGTTACGTAAAGCTTTTCCCCAACACCTTACAGCCACCAAGCCCCCTAAACCCGATAGATTGGCAGCAACTAATCCTGAAACTGGAGGTGGAACAAGTATCTTTACTGTTCTTTGACCACACTACCCATTTCAGTGTTAATTTAAAAACAGTTACAAATATCTGTTCCCTGTTTATGAAATTCATTATGGCAGAAACAAATAATCTTTGGTAAAGTTTTCATCCTGATATGACTCATCACAGACGTGACCTCTGAGTGATGGACACTGCAGCAGCAGGAAGAAAAGCCGTGATGTTCCAGCAACCGAGGCCAAGGAGTCAAGGACAGCCAAGAGCTCTGGCACTGTAGCGACTTCCTGACTGCTTTCGCTTTATCACTTTAAATTGATTTTGATTCCTCACTGTAAAGAAACACAGCTTGGCTGAGTTCAAGAGTCCATTATTATGTAGTGTGTATTATGCCTTTTGTTATAAACTGAGTATAATGCATTGTGGATGTAGCTCCTGGATGTAATTTCCCCACCCCGTTGCAGCTGTAATAGCCGCCCCTCTTCTGAGAAGATTTTCTACAAGATGTTGAATGTGGATGTAGAGATTTGTGCTCATTTAGCCAAAGGAGCATTCGTGACGTCAGGAGCTGATGTTGGGCGAGAAGACCTGACGTATAGTTAAGGTTCCAAATCATCCCAATGTGGTACAGCATGGTTGCGATTTAGGCCATGGTATTCCCTCACACCAAACTTTTTCCTTTCCTTTCATATCCCAGGAATGAAGTGTCAGCCATGATATGGCACCTCTGGTGCAGTCGGGGTGAAGGTCCTTGATCAAAAGGCCCAAACAGTGGCACGCTGGTCAACCTTCCGATCAGTTGCTCAAAGTCTTAACCCCCTGAGCTACCAGGATTGGTCTTCTGCAGGTTATTGCTTCAAACCTGGAAGTATACACTTTTATGAATTGTTGTTTCTGTAGCTTTAACATTCCCTTCATTCAATCTAAGCGGCCCAAATCATGAAAAACAGCCCCCTCTTTCACCACACTGTACAGTTGGCACATTGCATTCAGGATGTTGGCGTTCTCCTGGCATCCACCAAACCCAGAGTCATCAGTCAGAGTGCCAGATAGTGAAGCATGATTCATCACTCCAGAGAATGTTTCCACTGCTCCAAAGGGATGCATAGTCATCTTGGGCTGGTTTTATGAAGCTCCCAATTAACAGTTCACAACAATGTCTTGTTGTTGCTTCCTAAGGCAGTTTTGAGACTGTATGATCTGGTCTACTGCTTTATTGGATGGGCTGTAGTGACTGCAAGATGCTTCCAAGACAGTTTCATGTTTAAACATTACTTTTTATTTTAATTACTTTTAAAATGAGGATTTTATTAAAATCTAAACTATAGCTTCGTTGCTTATCATTTTCCCCTACTCGATGTAGCACGGCCAATCCGTCTAAAATATTTTTTTCATATTTTAGTTCTTCATACTGCTACCGGTAATTGCGATTAACCTTAACGAAATGGAACAAGTGACTATTAATAACTGTGCTGATGTGTGATGTTTCTAACCTAGTTCATGGTAATGATGGATCTGACCTTAGTCACTATACCTGGTGGGACAGAGAGGATAAAATTAGCCGGAAAAGACAAACTGAGAGAGAAAATGGAGGACAGATGGAGGGACAGTGGGGGAGAGAGAGAGAGAGAGAGAGATGAATGAGAGATATAAGGGAGAGGAAGAATGATAAACTGAAGGAGAGAAAGAGGGAGTGCTTATGTAGGAGTCTCAGAGGGATTGTGGGTGCGTTGAGAAAACCCTCTGCTTTTAATGCTTACACACACACACACACACACACACACACACACACACACACACACACACACACATAAACTATTATCTTAAAAGCTTCTTCCAGAGAGTGTGCCGGAAATAACAGGAAGTGTAATATATATTTCATTTTGTAGATGGACGAGTTAGACGAGTATTCGGACCATCACTCTCTAATCGTATAGCTTCCTCAAGTGCTCAGTAAGTGTTCTCAACATGCCAAAGCCCTGCTAACAGCCTAAAAGCCCCCTCAACACTGTACAGCCCTCCGCAACATCATAAAGTCCCCAAACACCACTCCATAGCCTACAAAATAAAAACAGTCCACACACCAAAGCCTCTGTAAAGCCGCACCCTAAAGCCTCCATAAGGCACCCTAAAACCTCCAAAAAGCACCCGTAAAGAACACTAAAGTTAAATTAAATACCTCCGTTGAATACCTTAAAGTCTCAAACACCCTAAAGCCCCAATAAAGCTCCTTAAATCCTCCACAAAGCACCATAAAGCCTCAAAAAACACCATAAAGCCTCAATAAAATGCCCTAAGGTCCCCACAAAACTCCACAAAGCACCCAAAAGACTCCATAAAATCCTCCATAAAGCACCTAAAAGCCCTTCCCCAACACTATAACACCTCCTTAATATACACAAAACCCTCCATAAAGCACCCTAAAACCGCCATAAAACTCTTCCAACACCCTAAAGCCTGCATAAAACACCCTATCCTAAAGCACCTAAAAGCTCCTTATCTTCATGAAGCACTTAAAAGCCCGTCCCCAACACCATGACGCCTCCTTAAAATGTCCTAAAGCCCCAATAACACAATCCTCACACAACCCCACACCCTCTACAGCGCCCCACAGCGCCAGCACCGCACGCCGTCTCCACCACCCCAAAGTCCTCGCTCAACGCTCCACCCCTAATAGGGTAAGGTTTGAATTTCAGGCCCACAGTAGAAGCGACTTTGTGTGTTTACTCTGTGTATTTCTGTCGTGTCCCTCACACACACTCTGCGCTTGAAGTGCTCTCAGGCTTTGTTTCTTCGGAGCTCGTGGCCATTAAAGCATCTCGCCGAGCCTCGTGATGAAGAGTTCACGCTGCGACGGAGACGAGCGACAAACATCACGCCACATTCTCACACCATCCACGTTTCTCAACTCTCTCTCTCTCTCTCTCTCTCTCTCTCTCTCTCCCACTCTCTCTTCTTTTACTTCATCTTCTCCTTCCTTTCCTCTCATTCCCTCCTACACCAACCTCTGAGAGCCAGGCTACACACACATGCACACGCACATGCGCATGCATGCACACACACACACACACACACACACACACACACACACATAAAGTGCATCTCAGATTGTTTTCTAAGATTTTCATCCCTTAACTTTTATTCCCACGCTCGGCTTTCTTTAGCGCTACACTGACTTTCTTTCCTGAGACGTGAAATAGAGTATGTGTGTGTGTGTGTGTGTGTGTGTGTGTGTGTGTGTGTGTGTGTGTGTGTGTGTGTGTGAGAGAGAGAGAGAGCGGGAGGGGGCAGTGGGGGGCAGGTTTTAAAAGGAGAACAGTGCGACAGGTGGTGCCTAATTTTCAAAGCATGCTGGTGTTATTAGTCATAGTTTGGCTGTGGGATGGTTTCCTGTGGACGCCGATGTCACACACACACACACACGCACACACGCACACGGAGTAAAGATCATCAGCACAAAGATGCAAACGCACACACTCAGCAAAGAGCTCATCTACACACACACACACACACACAGACGTTTAATCAATTTATTTTAATTGTTAGTGTATAAATGAACGGGATTTTAATAAAAGTGAAGTAAAACGTGTTTCTGCTCACTTTCTGAGCATGTGATGGTGCTGAGTCACAAACCTCCCTCCTTCTCCCTCACTTTGACACACACACACACACACACACACACACTTGCGCACTCTGAGTCAGTAACACCTCGCAGGACAAAAGATGGCCGAACGCCCGCTGAAAAGCTCCGAGCAGATTCGTGAGGCGTCTTTCCAAACCTGCTCACTCACACAACGATGTTTAGCTGTGTGTGTGTGTGTGTGTGTGTGTGTGTGTGTTATATAAGACCAACAAGCTTCATCATCCCTTCTGTAAAGTGTGAACTTTACTCATCAAAGCACTAACATGTTTCGGCCTTTAAAGGTTCGATGAATAAACGTACACACACACAGTCTGTGTGTGTGTGTCTGTGTGTGTGTGTGTGTGTGTGTGTGTGTGTGTATGTTGATAATTTTTAAGAGACCGCTCTACACGTTCCTGTGAATGAGTTGTTGCTATAGAAACGAGCTGCTGTTATAGAAAATTAATCAACACCTTCTGACCAATCAGAATCCAGAGTCCTGTGTGTGTGTGTGTGTGTGTGTGTGTGTGTGTGTGTGTGTGTGTGTGTGTGTGTGTGTGTGTGTTCACTGTGTTCTTTGTGTGTTTCAGGCGGATCTGCGTTCAAGAGAATATTTGCGGACACACTTTCCCTCGTCCAGCTGAAAACACACACACACACACACGCACACACACACACAGGTGAGTGTGAAACCATCTGCTCTGTCTGAGTCTGGTGTGTGTGTGTGTGTGGTAGAAATGCAGCTCAGTGTGTAACAATTTTCAATCTCTTTGTCTCACACACACACGCACGCACGCACACACACTCTGTGAAGTCCATTAACACTCCTCACACACTCTGCAAAGTGATGAGGGAAGATTGATGAGAGACACTCACACATCTGTGCAGTGTCCGACAACACACACACACACTCGTGCACACACAGTTAGTATAAAAGTTACACACACACACACCAACAGTACACACACACACAGAAACAAACACACAAAACATCCAAAAACAAAACCACTGTCAGTGTACACACATATCATCCAAACACACACACACGCATCAACACACACACACACACACATCCAAATTAATGATGAGTCGTTTTTTGAACGAGTCTTTAACATGACTCAGAGGAACGAGTCGTCTCGCAGAGTGATCCGTTCATGTTCTACTGGGCCGCAGGCGCAAATCATCGCAAACCCTCCGCAGGTTCTGTACAGGAAACAGAACCGAGCCGTAACCTCTGAGTCTTTGGTCCGAGTCGTTCGTTCTTTTGTCACGTGACTCCCATAGACTCTATGAAATGCAATAGATTCAAAAGAACAAACGACTCAGACTAGAAGATATGATGGTGAGCTGCTCATTCTGTTTGTAATATGTCTTTAGCTGCAGCGTAATATTTTCATCACTGGAACTAGAGACAAAATGTGTGTATGTAGACGTGTTGGGGGTCTGTTTACTGAAAATGTAACATTTTATTTTATTTCTGATCAAAAGAACAAAATGAACTAAATGACTCAAAAAAAGATTCGTTCATTTTGAAAGAATCGAGTCACTAAAATGATCCAAACTTCTCATCACTAATACACACACTAACACACACACTGTCAACGTGTACACACACATACAAACACACACACACACACACACACACACACATCATTAACGTGAGAGAGAGAGAGATAATTCTTTCAGTCCTGTGAGAACCCTGAGATCACTCAACAGATCATCACCTGAGCTTCCCTTCGTGTGCGTGTGTGTGTGTGTGTGTGTGTGTGTGTGTGTGTGTGTGTGTGTGTGTGTGTGTGTGTGTGTGTGGACTTTTGATGAGAGATCAAAGTGTAGCTCCATCTCGTCCCCTTTCTCGCTCCTTCGTCTGACCTTTTTACACAGCTGAGGAGGTTTATTACTCAACCTGTTTAACTGACTTTCTGTACCCTCTTCTCACACACACTCAATCTCTCACACACACACACAGGCAGTCAGGCCACGCCCCCATGACTGACAGGTACAGAGCGCTCGTATCACACTTCTCTCTCTGCAGTGATTCTCTTTAGTTTTGAGTGTCCATAAAACTCCTGAATAAAGATGTTTCCTAATAGTGTGTGTGTGTGTGTGTGTGTCGGTCTGTCAGAATCGAGCAGCAGAGACAACAGTGCCACATCGTCAGCGTCATTGTCACACACTCTCCTCTCTGCCTGTCTCCCTGTCTCTTTGTGTGTGTGTGTGTGTGTGTGTGTGTGTGTGTGTGTGTGTGTGTGTGTGTAATAAAGTTCCTCTGCTAAATTTAAACGCAGCCAGTATACACAAAACTTTTTAGCTGAGACAACAGCATTTTCAAAGACTTTTGACAGGTATAATCTAATCACATGTGCGCACACACGCACACACACACACACTCACACACAAAGTTTACAGCGTACTGTTTGTAAATTTCCTCATTGTGTAACAGACTTTATTGTATTACTAAAAATATGTACAGAGTGATCTGTCTGTCTGATCACCTGTCTGTCTGTCTGTCTGATCATCTGTCTGTCTGTCTGATCACCTGTCTGTCTGTCTGATCACCTGTCTGTCTCTCTGATCAACTGTCTGTCTGTCTGTTTGATCATCTGTCTGTCTGTCTGATCACTTGTTTGTCTGCCTGATCACCTGTCTGTCTGTCTGATCAACTGTCTGTCTGTCTGATCACCTGTCTGTCTGATCATCTGTCTGTCTGTCTGATCAACTGTCTGTCTGTCTGATCACCTGTCTGTCTGTCTGTCTGTCTGTCTGATCACCTGATCACTTGTCTGTCTGTCTGTCTTTCTGTCTGATCGCCTGTCTGTCTGTCTGATCACCTGTCTGTCTGTCAGCCTTACACACTGCTCTCTCTCTCTCTCTGTACATTTATTTCTGTCTTGCTGTACCTTCATCTGTCTGTCTTCTTTCTCTCTTTTTTCTCTTTGTCTTTTTATTCCTTTGTCTGACTGTCTGTATTTAAATTCATCTGTCCATTTGTCATCTTTCTGTCGTTTGTTTAATCTGTCTGTATATTTATCTGTTTATCTCTTCATTTGTCTTTCCGTCTGTCTGACTGTCTGTCTTTTTATTTATCAGACTTTGTGTGAATTCGTCTGTCTGTCATCTTTCTGTCTGTCTATATTTTAATCTGTTTGTCTCTATTCATTTGTCTTTTTGTCTGTCTCTCTGTCTGTCTGACTGTCTGTCTGTCTATAAATTCTGTGGCGTTCACTCTGTCATTCTGTGTCTTTATCTTTCAGTTTGTGTGTCTGTATATTTGTTTGTCTCTATTCATTTGTCTCTCTGTCCGTCCGTCTGTCTCTCTCTCTGTCTGTTTGTCTGTCTTTTTCAGTTCAGTGAAACTTGAATGTCTCTCTGTCCGTCCGTCTGTCTGTTTGTCTGTCCTTCTCTGTATTCATCTGTGTGTCTGCATATAAATGTCAAAATAAAAGTAAAGTATCCTTATTGATAGAGTATTATATTAAAATATATTTATTTGAGCACATTGCCGTGTGTGTGTGTGTGTGTGTGTGTGTGTGTGTGTGTGTGTCTGTGTGTGTGTGTGTGTGTGTGTGTGTGTGTGTGTGTGTGTGTGTGTGTGTGTGTGTGTGTGTGTGTGATGAATAGGATAAAATGATTGAGGACAGTGACAGAGCTGAAATGAGAAGGTGCCGTGTTCACTTTCTGTTTGAAGTGGCTGCCAAATATATGACCAGTGGCCATGTGTGTGTGTGTGTGTGTGTGTGTGTGTGTGTGTGTGTGTTATACAGAAAGGGAATTGATGTCCCTGCAGCTGCTGTTTGATCATCATCTGCTGTGCACTGTCACAATCCGGCAACCGGAGCATAACTTAGCCTTTACAGGCATTTACTTACACGGGTTAGAGAGAGAGAGAGAGAGAGAGAGAGAGAGAGAGAGTGCACACACACACACACACACACACACACACACACACACACACACACACACACGAGTCTGATTATTCAAATCAACAGAATAATTAGGACTGCTGGACACGCATGCATTAGAATAGAGGAAGCCGAATGCCTCTTGAGTAAACAGTACTTCGAAAGGTAGAACACACACACACACACACACACACACACACACACACACACACACACACACAGGTGATCATTATTACCTGTTTTCCATTCTGTACACAGTCTCGGTGAAAAAGTCCTGAAGATGAAACATGTCAAAGTCCAGCGAGACATGTTTACAGATAGTGTGTGTGTGTGTGTGTGTGTGTGTGTGTGTGTGTGTGTGTGTTGCTTGTGGCAACCAATCAGCATAAACCTCTTAGCACAAACTGGTGTGTGTTGTATAATAAATAAGATTCATAGTTTGACAATTGCAGCATACACACACACACACACTGTTTTTGAAATTATATAGTTGGATATCGAATAGTTTCTGTAAGAATCGAAATGTTAGGAAGTATGGAAATCGGCGGTACGGTTAAATATCGTAATGGACCCTCTGATTGGTTCATCCGCTCGTGTCATGTGATCTTAGTGATTCTCCAGGTGTGAAGCTTTCAGTAGAACTGAGAAAGAACCTGAGATGTCAGGAGAACCATTTTCAGTGTTATGACCTACTCTGTCCCTGTTCTCACTGTCGCGAATTTTTGCTTCGAATCATTCCGGTTCAAAGGTCAGCAACACGTTGTGATGTCATTAGCTACGGTGAGCTAAGATGAAAGACTCCAGCGCTTGGTAAAAGGAAAACTTACGGTTCGGTACGGGGAGGTCACGGATAGCATGGATTACGTACAGCTCCGAGCGTGGTGCTGCAAGATTTAAAGCTTCTGATGGTTCAGCTCTGTCTGCAGAATGGATGTGGATCGTTTGCTCAACACTGCCTCCCGATGGACAGCACGCAGAAAGGAAGCACAGGTAGTCCCAGACTTACGAACATGGGAAATGAATCTCACACATGTCAAATGTAACAGTGTTGTCTCGCCGCCTTTAAATCGCGAGGGGAATTTCAGACGCCTTTTTTGTCTCATTTGTTGGCATCTACGGATGTTTGTAGAACCGCGGTCTGCAAAAAAATCTGCAGAAATTTATAACTCGAATGTTCGTAAGTTGGGGACTACCTGTCAAGTAAAGAAGTAACTTCTATAGAGAACCTACAAAAAGACCTGTGATAACCCATACAGTGCTCAGAGTTGTGTTTAATGCTCAGCGTTACAATTGTTAATTCCACGGTTCATTCTGGTGCTTCAGACTCCTCGTGGTCATGTGACACGGTGCAGCACTACACTTGACTATTCTTACGCGAACATACTGCAGACCTACAGATCACAAAAAAATTAATCGTAGCTAAACTACAGTTATTGGGAGCAAGTTAATGCCTCCATAGAGCTGCGGTTCACTACACCACACTACCGATGCACCCCAGTGAGACTCGGTCTTAAAGTATGACCACCCGCGATTCATAAATTCATAGCGATCCAAAAACAAAAATCGTGAAACTTCACATCTTTGTCACAACCTGAAGGCAAACTCTTGCCTGAAGTGAATAAACACAGAAATTATTTTGTTTGTTTTGACGTGGGTTTCCACACATGCTTACGCACATCTTTCTAGCCGTTAAGCCTTCGTGCGCTGACGCCGGTCCCCAGATGTCATCGGATGTCACTGATGTTTTTCACTGTCAAAGCGTGAAAAGGTTTCCAGTCCAGAAGTGTGCTTTTTCGACTTGAATTTGTTTATCCTTTCCTCATTCAACTAGAGCAATCATTATTTTTTAAATGATTTCTTTTTTTACTTTCGTGACCATCTGGGTTAACTCTCCAGGCGCGTCTCCCGTGTCAGTTGTGATTTGGGACTGAGCAGACACATACGCTTTACAGCAGGGTTTAACAGGATCTGCTCCAAACTCTACAAACACATCTTCCGTTTGAGTGTGAGCCAGATAAAGAATCCTCAAACACCAAAATGCCTCCTGAGAGTCAGTAATGGTGTGTTTCTTTCCCATAATGCACTGTGAGCATATGTCAGGTTTAATACTAACGAGTGGCAGAGAGGTCTGAGTGACCTCGTTATTCTGCAGAGTAAAACTCCAAAGAAATGTTTTAATATTTGACAATGAGCAGAGAACACAGTGATTTGTTCACTTACTCGAGCAGCAAGGTCAGCTTTACCAAAAACTAAACATTGCTATGATTAAATAGCAAGAATTTAACACCACAACCTAGTACCGTAAATAAACAGGGATAAATAATAGTAATAAACGTCATTTTTTTTATAGTAATCATCATCAAACTTAAAGACCAAAATGAAAAACCAAATTAAAGATTTTCTTTAAAATTTGTTACTGTTAAAGTCTAGAAAGTTAAACACTAGAAAAAACATTGTCACGATTAAAGACAAAAAAATTTACATTGTGTTGATTAAAAACTTTTTTTTTAAATCACAATGAAATAAAAAATGCATAATTTAACATCAAAAGCAAGTTTAGTAAATAAACACTAATAAATAAAAATAAGCATTAACTAGCTAAAATACAAAAAACAAACATCATTACTATGAATGTTTATATTAAAACATTGTCACTGTGTTCAAAACACTGTCATGATTAAACACTCATAAAAAGTCATAAATAAACAAATTAAAAGACAAATAAAGTCTTGATCAGACTAAACATAAACATTGTCACAATTACAAATCATCACAAAAACAAAATAATAAAAAGCATAATTTAACAACACAAACAAGGTTAGTAAATTAACACTAACAAATAAAACAAAGCATTAACAAGATCAAATACCAAAAAAATAAACATTGTCTAAAATAGACTAAAATAAATAAACATTTTCATAATTATGTATAAGATTTAAGATTGTCAAAATCAAATACAATAAAATAAACATTGTTGCAATTGAAGACTAAAGTATAAATATTATCATGATTAAATAGCAAATTTAAGAACATTCAAGTAAATGTTATGGTGGAGTAGAAATAACAGAACTTGCTGTGAGTAAATACTGATACTGAACTCAGTCACAGAGATGAATTCATCAGGCCTGAACACTGAATATAAGTCATGTGCTCTTTTACTGAGTGTTTGTTTTTTCCTTTTACTTTTACTGAAGACTGTGAAGCACATGGACTTGCTGCTGTGAGTTTTTCTGAGCATTCACACACGTGGATTAGCTTCTTGTTCACGTGTGTCTTTCTCCCGTCTCCCTGAATGCCAGGACACGCTCGTCCGCCCACACGTGAGCTTATTTTTGGCGCCGGAGTTTGGATGTGTCCACACACTGTTTGCCAACACTGCAACACAACTCGCACATCTCGACTCGGAATATTTATATTCATGCTGAAAACTTGTCCTGAAGTTCTTCTGGGGAAAATGATGCCACCATAACCAGCCGAGCTGACAGCACACGTCATGTTTATTGCCATAAAAGTGAAATTTGGAGAAAGACACAAAGACCTGAGCTGCACTGGGATTATTATTGGATTTCATCTGGTTTAGGAATCTGTGCTATTTAGATGATTCATTGGATACGTTTATTAATCCAGAATATGATAAATGTACTGTGATCATGCTACAGTGAAGCTCATTAAAGTACAAAAATGTCCAGATGGAAACCAAATAAGCATGATCTTTAGCTAAAACCGATTCAATCAATTGATTCAGAATTGATTCACACCTTAAAATTTATATTAAATTATTGAAGAAATTTACAAACATTAAATGGTCCAAACTTGACACATTCCTTGAAAATATCTGGTGAAAAGAAATCTGGTGCAAAACAAAGAAAAAAATACATAAATAATGAGAAATACTCAGCACTGTCGTCTTGCACCTCCAGGGTCCGGGTTCAATTCCCGGCCAGGCTCAATTTACGTCTCTGTGTGCATGGAGTTTGTTACCCTGTGCTTGGTGGGTTTCCTCCGGGTACTCTGGTTTCCTCCCACAGTGCAAAGACATGCAGATTAGGCTAATTAGCGTTCCCAAATTGCCCATAGTGTGTGAGTGGGTGTATGAGTGAGTGTATGTGTGTGTGCCCTGTGATGGATTGGCGCCCTGACCAGGGTGTTCCCTGATTTGTGTCCTAAGCCTCCCGGGATAGGCTCCAGGCCCCCGGCGACCCTGAATACAGGATAAAGACTATAGAAGATGAGCGAGAGAGTGAGTGATAAATACCCATGTTTTGCAAAATTAGCACCTCAAAAGAAAGAGTTTTTTTTAGAGCTTATGAGTGCAATGCCACCACCTACTGGACTGGAGTACAGAACAGATGTATTGCACGAAATAAAGATTATGGTTTTGTATGTGACGCTACATTTAAACAATCAGCAATAAGGGTTATGCAGCATTTCAATGTTATTTGATACTTTACGTAGTGCAGTATGTAGCTACTTGAGACAATATGAAATTAAACATTAGTGCTGTTGAACTGAATCAAATAAAAGATTCTTGTTTTGACGCCAAGCATCACGTGATCACAGCTGAGCCAATGGTTTTTCCCTCTCGCACGTTGCAGAATTGTGGGTAATTGTCTTCCCTTCTTGGTCTTAGTGCGCGTCTCTCACTCGTATAATCAATCAACATATGTACGCGCGTGTACTGTTTACTATAACACTGTGATCACGTGTCTCCATTAATGTGCGTGAGTGTGACAAACTCAAATAAGAGAGGAGGAAGGGTGATTGTGTAAGACGAGAAGAGGGAGAGGGGAGAGTCTCATTCCTCCTCTCCTCTTACTTTAGCTTCTCACACACACAACAATAAAGTGCAGGATAATTTGTATTATTTTACTTCATATTTTGTATTAATTATTTTTAAGTATTTCTTTTTTTGGGCTGTGGAACAAATAATTTGAGTTTCCATTATTCCTTATGGGGAAATTTGCATTGATTCATGAGTATTTTGATATACTAGCCCGCTTCTGGAACGAATTATGCTCACAATCCAAGGTTTCACTGTACTTCATAAAGACACATTTCAAACACTTCAGTCCAGCTGTGCTAGTGTGTTATTTTTAACACATTGTGGTCATTTGATTTTGTTCCTGCTCTCAAATTAATTCCCACAATTTATTTAAATGAATCAGCAAACGTTTTGCTTATGAACTGAGCGAGAGAGAGAGACAGTGGGCTTGAGAATGACAGTGTGTTCACAGCATTCGAGTAAAAAAAAAAAAAAGTGCCTGCATAGTAAATCAGTGTGAAATCATTAGAGGTTTCGTTTTAGACCAGTCACGCTGTGTGGAAAGCTCGATGTAACAGCTCCTGTATTGCCACTAGCAGTGCTAATGAATGGTAATTAGTGCTGGGTGCAGTGGTGAGCGCTGAGGGAAGCCATCATACTCCGATAAGCCTGAGGGCATAGAGGCAATGAGCTCTTATTAAAATCTCCAGTTGTATGAGCTTTGGTATGTGTGTGGGGGGAGTTTCATAGTTGTTGTTTTTTTTTTGCATTTTGATAAATGGTGAAAAATAAATTCAGGAGTCTGAGAGCGGAGTTATGTAACTGCAAAATGTTCATTTTTAAAACTGAGTATTTTGTGTGAATGTAGAAGGCAAATGAATAAATATCTGGGTACTTTTGTGAATGCAAGAGATAAATCTGAGTGCATTCTGTAGCAAGATAACATGATGAGACATGAATTAGAAAATGTAAATCTCTGTGAGTGCAATTGAGTAAACATGAACATATGAAAATTTGTTAAATAGATGACTGGAAGAGCAATTTGTAATTTGTGACTTTAAAAGAATTTTTGTGAATGTGAGAGGTAAATTTGTGAATGTGAGATGTAAATATGTGAATGAGGGGAAATATGTGAATGTGAACGTAAATATGTGAACGTGAGGGGAAATACAGTGGCAACTTGGATTGCGAGCATAATTGGTTCCGGAAGTGTGGTTACATATTATAACACTCGTATATCAAAGCGAATTTCCCCCATAAGAAATAATTAACACTCAGATGCTTCGTTCCACAACCCAGTAATATTCATATAGAAATAATACAAAATATAAAGTTAAAATTAAACAAATTAACCTGCACTTTACCTTCAAAAAACGCAGAGCCAGCAATTCTATAACTTGTGCCTTTATTGACAACAAAAATGCATGAAATAATTAACACACATACACATCTGCGCGAGCACACATACACACACACCCCTCCGCGCGAATGCACACACATGCGCCTCCGCGCGAATGCACACACATACCCACCCCGCATGAGCACATGCATATAAACACAAAATAAAATATGGTTTAGAGAAAAACCATTGGCTCAGTTGTGATCAATTTACTCTCTGCATTAAACCAAGAACTGATACCACATGATACTTGATATATCAAGACTCACTTATCAAGACAACATTTATTTAAAAAATGTTGTCGTCTTGCAGAACGCTCGCAATCTGAGGTTCCACTGTAAGTGAAATGTAAAAGCATTTTGAGAAAGTGAGGGAAAATATGTGAATATGAAATGAAATATGTGAACACGAACGCTGCTTTTTTATGCGTATCTAGCATGATGTCTAACATCTTTATGTGTTGTAGATGACTGTATGCAGATGTTGATGTTGATATGTTTTTGTATTTGTGTGTGGGAGAGAGAGTATAAATCTTGTGTAGATGTTACCATCCATCTGTGTTCGTGTATACATATGCACGTGTGTGTGTGTGCGTGTGTGTGTGTGTGTGTGTGTGTGTGTGTGTGTGTGTGTGTGTGTGTGTGTGTGTGTGTGTGTGTGTTGAGACTGCTAAACATCAGGTCACGGATGCATTAAAACTGAAAAACTGAGTTCTAATGTTTATGACACTTTTTCTAGTACAAGATTGCCATGGAGACACACCATGTGTGTGTGTGTGTGTGTGTGTGTGTGTGTTTTAATAAACCCACCTGCATCTTAAGTAGCCCAGAGCTGCAAAATGCTGACTATAGCAGAGAAAGAGGGACAATGTCTGTGTGTGTGTGTGTGTGTGTGTGTGTGTGTGTGTGTGTGTGTGTGTGTGTGTGTGTGTGTGTGTGTGTGTGTGTTGGTTGTAAATTTTATGCGTGTTTGAGATTTGTGTGTGGGTGTTTTTCCCTGCCTCTGTGTACCTTTATGGGTGTTTTGTGTGTGTGTGTGTGTGTATGAAATATATAAAGCACAGATTTTTTGTTATTTATTGGGAAACAAATGCATAAAAATAAGTTTGTGAGAGAGGGAGAGAGAGATTCTATGAGGAGTTGAGGTGATAGTCCATCATGCCATGGCAGGCCGTGTAATGATCTCCCGTGCTGCAGGAGCACACAGTCCTCTGTTCCACTTTCTCTGCTCCGATCGATACACTCGTCTTTCCGTTTTAACTCCTAAGCTGTCCATCAAACGCTGAACTTCTGACTTCCCGAGGTGTGTCGATAAATCAGTGTGATGATGTACCGAGATAACTGCATACGTTTTAGTGGGATAGTTGGTCCTGCGCTTTACCACTCCGGATAAACACATCACCAGGGACATCGTTTTCAGGAGCAAAAATAAAACACTCGTGTGTGTCGGGGCACCAGAGCTGTCTGACAGTTTTTATTTTTTAAAGAGCTGCTGGCTTGGTTAGGGCTGTACACACACCTCACTGTGTTGAATCAGTAATAAACCCTGTGTGAGGGTCGTGAAGTTGATGACTGCGGTGTATATTTATTTATTGACCTATTATACTATTTATAATCTTGCTAATATAAAATAAGGCTAATAAGCCTTGAGTATGTGTTCTAGTACAGATGTATTTGGCCTGTGGGCGGGGTTTCAGCGCTGCATTGGGGTCAGTTTGAAGAAAATGTAGTTTATGCACATGCAAAAAAAGATTGTGTGCTGAAGCGTTGGTTCAGTGATGGTTGCTCGACTTCATGTGTCTGAAAGTCTTATGACCTTCTCACGCAAAGCCAAGGATGTGGAATAGCGAAGGACGTTCAGACGGGGGGACTTGACACCTGTCTACAAATACAGGGTGATTCACTCGAAAGAGGCCCAGAATGTTGTGTAATAACCCTGACTATGATGAAGTCATCTGAAACAAAAATGTGCTACATTATCTCCACGTCTGTGTACTCGATTGCATCACACGCGATGCTGGAAGCGATCTCCCGTTTTCTCTGACACATTTCTAAGCGGCACTCCATGCTCCTGAATATATTAGCAAGGATATCAGAGCTAATTCTTCCAATTACGGATTATCCGGGAGTTTGGGTGGAGTCACCGCCTACCGAGATACCAACCATCAGAGATCCACAGCTGAGCTTTAAAAGTGTCTCTTCAGAAATCCTTGGGTGAAAACTCAGGCTTTACACATTGTCTGAGACGTGCAGTGATGAGAACGGGATGACCCCTGGACCTTACGGGGCTTACACCTATCGCACAGTACAGGATTCACCATCATGTACAGAGAAGAACCCTGACCCCACTGGCTCACTCTCTGCTATCACACAAAAGGTTTACACTTAACACGTGCTTCCTTTGAGGCATACAAATCCAAATGCCTCATCTAACACACTCGGAGGATAGCGATATCTAGCCACGTGCATGATCTCACAGACACACATGATTGGCTAGTGATGCTGTGATTGACAGCCGAGAGAGAGAAAGAGAGAGAGAGAGAAAATATGCCCCTCCCACCTTTACCCTCTTGTGATGACTTTTTCTTTTTTTTGGGGGGGGGGGGTGGTGGATTTTTTCCCCGATTTTCTCCCTAATTTAGTCGTGTCCAATTCCTCCCCGTCACTAGGGGGCTCCCACATTAAGGCTACTACTACCACTCAGCCGGGAGGGCCGAAGACCTTCACGTGTTTCCTCCGAACCACGTGACGCCAGCTGACCGCATCTTTTCGAACTGCTCGCTCGCGCACCGTTGGGGGCGGCGTAACAAACTCGGAGGACAGCGCTATCCGCTCCTTCCGCTCGCGTGAGCTCACAGACGCACCTGACTGGCTGTAGAGCCGTGATTAATGTGGGAGCACTAAGTACCTCTCATCCCTCCCCTCTGAGAGAGCTCGGCCAGTCAGCTCTCTCTAGACCTCCGGCTGCGAGAGGTTACAGCACCACCCGGGATTCGAACTAGCAATCTCCGGACGATAGGGCGAGCGCTTTAACCACTGCGCCACTCGGAGGCCCGTGATGACTTTTTCACAATCAAAATTATTTTAAAAAGCCCTTCTTCCTTGATGAGATAAACATTTAGTTTAATCTGCGTGTCTAAATTAGATCTGGTCTCATCTCCATGTCGTGTCTACAGGTACATTGCACGGTATGCAGATACGGTCGAGTGTGTGGAGTCAGCCAGCTAGAGAGTGTGTGTGTGGGGGGGGGGGATTTTATTGTAAGTGTTTTTTTTTTCTTTTTCTGCTGAAAGCCAGACAGAGATTGTGTTCCAGCTGCCTGTTGTGTGTGTGCGCACTCGTCTCAGAGGTCCTCGTGTTCTCTCCACGTGCGGTTTTGTGGTTATTTCGCGAGTCCTCCAGCTGTAGCCGGGAGCTTTCTCGCTAATCTCAGCAGCAGCTACGGTTTGGCTGACGTTTAGCGTATCAGCTGTACAGCTTTACTCCTCTAGGATATGCACGAGTGTGTTAAGTAATAAATATTGTGTGTGTGTGTATGTGTGTGGCTGGATGCTGTGACCTTAAAATATTAGAGTGATGAAACATTTTATTCCTCTTACATTAACAGTCAGCCATTTTTAATGTCTACTTTTATCCTTTTATAGTTACATTTGATGTTCATCAGATTCTGCACTGTTCTCACTTGCGTTATAGCAGCTGTAACTGATCACTCCGTCACTCCTCTATCACTCTCAAGTCATGAACTGAAAGTTACAGCTTTCCCTCTGACACTGGAGACTCCTTCCATGAACATTAATGAATAAACGTCTCCTTACGGAACTCTTCATCCGATTTTTTTTTTATGCATTTGTGCTGGACATGTCCCTGTGAATGAGCTGTTGCTAAAGATTTAAGAACATTTTAGAATGAGTGCATTTAAATAAAACAGCTGCACTACTTTCTAGAAAATGAATCAGCATCATCTGACCAATTAGAATCACTGAGTGCGGAAAACTAACACGACTTTAAGAAGGAGTGAGATTCTGACATGTTTATGAGTAAGTTAACGAGTTTAAGAAAAACAAACATGCCAAAAAAAAATCTTTTAAATCCTCCTTCAGCAAATCTATTAACAACAACATCTGGCTAAACATCTGGCTGTGAAACCTTGCGACCTCATCATGGACTCAGCAGCTTAATAAGTTAGTGTAACGTTTCTTACTTCAGCGCTAACATGCTAACATGTGGCTGCTCCGTGAAACTCCTTAAATAAAATTATTTTGGATGAATGTTTTTTTCTTTTATTGCGATGCTCCGCTTCTGTGGTATTTAGCAACTTGTTTCTGCGATTGCTCGCTGCGTGTCTTTTGCTAATCAATCCTGACATTAAGGGCGTTTCACATTCCTGCTGTTACATTGACACATAAGCAGCGCGAAGCATACGTTAAGGTTTTAGTGGCAGCAGTAGGCCGCGCTCATCTGTGTGTGCACTTTAGTGTGAAACTTTAATATTAGTTCAGATCCTCATGGATTTGTAAAAAGACAATCAACTCCAAATACACCAACGGATTTTAAAAATGAATTAATCTGGATTATTACTGGAGAGCATTTTAACAGCTTCCTTGTTGCACCCCATATAGCAGACGCCGCCGATCCATTTCAGACCCAGATCAGAGTTTTAAGCTATATACACACACACACACACACACTCTCTGAGTTTCCTGTGATACAATCAGACGAGCAGAACAAGCTGTTGTTTGTTGTTATGCTGTTTGCTGTCTGGGTTTTCAGCTTTGACCTTGATGCCGTCCATGAATATGAAAAAGTTTAAAACTCTCTCTAGATGATCGTTACTCATGAGGGCGATGCTGTCTGGATTTCATATAAGTTGTAGGTAAATGTGCAACCGTTTAGTAGAAAAAATGTATTCAATTTTGCGATTATTTTTTGCGGCGATTCATGTTACAGTTCCTCTATATTCCTACAGATGGACAGGCAGAACAGCGTCTCCTGTGTGGCGAATTATTTCCTAAGTTTATTGCCAAATTTCGATACTTACAAAATCGCAATAGAAATCGAATCTACATTAAAGTATTGTCTTTATAATATCATATCAGGTGAACCCTACTGACACCCAGCCCTAGTGTTCGGGTATCTCAGTGTCCAGTGCTGACATTTACAGAGTAGGAATCACAGGGACGTGTACGGTTCCCTTTGCAAACCTTCATACTGTACACAATTTACACTCTAAACACTGTACACACTCATCACATTACATCTCTAACACACTGGAAACTTTTCACCATGTTCACATTTTACACAATAAACACAAAGTAGACACTTTAAAAAACCTTACAAACTTTACATTTGTACAAACTTTACACACTAAACACTTTTTACACACCGTACACACTTTACACACACTATAGACTTTACACACTGTACACACATTACACACTTTACAAACTATAGACTTTACACATTGTACACACTACAAACTTTACACACCGTACACACTTTACACACTACAAACTTTACACACCGTACACACTTTACACACTACAAACTTTACACACTCTACACACTACAAACTTTACACACCATACACACTTTACACACTACAAACTTTACACACTACAAACTTTACACACTGTACACACTACAAACTTTACACACTACAAACTTTACACACTGTACACTCTTTACACACTACAAACTTTACACACTCTACACACTACAAACTTTACACACCATACACACTTTACACACTACAAACTTTACACACTACAAACTTTACACACTGTACACTCTTTACACACTACAAACTTTACACACCGTACACACTACAAATTTTACACACTGTACACAATTTACACACTACAAACTTTACACACCGTACACACTTTACACACTACAAACTTTACACACTGTACACAATTTACATACTACAAACTGTACACATTTTACACACTATAAACTTTACACATTGTACTCTCTTTACACACTACAAATTTTACACACTACACACTTTTTTTACACACTACAAATTTTACACACCGTACACACGTACACATTATACACATTTTACACACTATAAACTTTTCTCATTGTACACACTTTACACACTACAAACTTTACCTATTGTACACATTTCACACACTATAAACATTACATATCATACACACTTTAAACACTACACACTGGGCAAATGTTAGACTTTTTTTTTTTTTTGCATTTAACATCATGCAAACTTATCATACTGTACAAGGCTAACACAACACACACTGTCCTTTACACACTTTTACACACTGTCCTCATTACCCAACTTTACATCCTTGAAACACTTAAGGCTTCACAAATCTTACTCGCTGACACAATGCACAGTTTACAAACTGTAGAAATTTTACACACTTCACATACATCGCAAAGTTTACACACTTTACACACTCTTCATTGTCACCCTCAAAGCACTGAAGACTCACACTGCAGGCACGACCATCATGTAGCTGAATTATTCTGTTTGTTAGCTACATTAGCATTGCAGTGTAACTTATTTTCTTCATTGATTTAAATTTTATTAAAATTTATTGTATTTTCATTTTTGTAAGTACATAGAGTGAGTATTTACTGCAGCACTGTAGAGATAACTCACTTAACACTGTCTAGCCTTCATTACGGCTTTGTCTCTTTCTTTACAGGTGCTGGAGGAAGATAGAAGAGCATTGTGTGTGTGTGTGTGTGTGTGTGTGTGTGTGTGTGTGTGTGTGTGTGTGTGTGTGTGTGTGTGTGTGTGTGTGTGAGAGAGAGAGAGAGAGCAATAATTCAAGTGTCTACAAGCCAGACCAAATATTTTTCATGTTAAATAATGAAGCACTACATCTGTGATCTTTAGAAACAACCCATTCTTTAAAAGATGGATAAAGGTGTGTGTGTGTGTGTGTGTGAGGGGGGGGGTTTAACGAGGCAGATTTCAGCTCTCAGTGTGGGGTTTTTCCTCTCATCTCCTTTGCTTGGCTGTGTGTTACATAATCTATCCGTGTTGCAACAAGAGACAGCCATACACACACACAGATATAAAGACACACCCGTTATGGGTTGCCCGTACAGCCTGTCAGAGACTGGCGCTAGAGAGAGGGTGGGGGGTGGGGGTGGGACTGACAGATAGAGTGAGAAATAAAGGGTGAAAGAGAGAGATAGACGAAAGTGTGAGAGCAAGCAGGAATGTGATCGAGTGGGAAATAAAGGGCGAGAGAAGGAAAGCAATTACTCCATGAAAGTTGTGTGACGGAACGCTTGCAGAACCTTTTCTGAAAGTCAGGAACCCTTTATTATCTCATCAACCCTTAAAGAAACCCATGAAGTGGTGTTGTTTAAGCAGATGGGAAACTTTAACGTCCAGCTCACCCTCGGAGAACAATCTGTAAACTTAGAGCTCTTGATTATCTCATGAACCTTTTATAGAACCATTGAAGAACCTTATTTTGAAAGCCAAGAATCTTTAATGCTCCAAACCACCAAACAATCCATGAAGTGGTAGTGTTTTTTTTTTTTTTTTTTTTTTCTTTGGTAAAATCTTTTGGTAACATCAGCACCCTTAATTGTCTCATTAACCTTTTAAATAACACATGACGATGTTTGGTTTTTAGAATATGAGCCTTTATTGATCACATGCAGCCTCTGAGAACATTTTTAAGAACTAAGAACCCCAAATTATGTAAAAGGACTTTTAGAACCCTTGAGGAACCTTTTTGAAAGACAGGATCCCAAAAATATCTGATACATGTTTAAAAAAAAAAGTTTTTTGAAGATTTTCGAATGCATCCTTAAGTTAACCAACAAGACAAAGAACGATAATCCATAGTTATCCAAGAAACCCTTGAAGAACCCGTTGATCTCAATGTGTGTGTGTGTGTGTGTGTGTGTGTGTGTGTGTGTGTGGTCTGGCTATGTGTGATCCACCAACTCCAAATTATTGCTCCATCTTTATATCTAAAACCTGTCAGGAGCCGGACATGGAGCTCCTCGGTACAGTACGCTCTTGGGATCACAGGGTTCTTCAGGAACGTAGGATGAACATAGAATATGTTTAGAGAACATTTAAAAGGTTCATTATTTTGTAAGGTAGCGGAAACGGAGAGTATTTACAGGCATTTTATAACATTTGTAAACACTGTGTAGAGAATATTAAGGGATTTCAGCTCCTTTAAGAGCTCAGGAAGCCGCGCTGAGAGGAGACGCTCTGCTGTAAAGCACAGAACGCATAAAGCCTGTTTATGTCTCTGTGGTTTTAAAGCCGAGCCCTTAATTTGATTCTCAGTTTGATTTGAAAGCGGCGAGATGTTTAATAACCGGAAACGATGGCTAATCCTATAAGTGTCGATCGGCTCTCTCTCTGATCGTGATTGAGGAATTCTGTTAAATGTTTATTTCACTGAAATTGCTGGAACACAAAAACCAAACCCATGCACATGCGCGCGCACGCACAAACACACACACACACACATATACGCAGAACCTAAAAGCAACCAAAGATAAGCGCATTTTCCATGAATTTGATTGTTCTGTGTTTTCCCGTCATGCTTTGCAGTGGGGCTTTTTCCATCTTTAATTCATTCTCAGCAAATCCGATCTGCTCGTAAGAGAACCCGCGCAGATGATTCCATCAGTCTGAGGCTCTTTTCCTCCTGCTTTGCTTTTCACTCGTTTGGTTTTTCCTTCCTTTGAAAGAAATGTCACTTTTGTCTTCTTAAAATTCAGTCTAGTTTTTTTTTTTTTTTTTTCCTTACTTCTTTGATTCCTGTGTGATGTTTGTGTGTTTCGAGTGTGTGTTTGTGTGGTCAGGATATATATTCACTTTAGTTAAGGCATTGTACGTTATAAAAGTATTAGCCCCCATCATGCATTAAAGCTTAAATCATTTCATTACATTTTTTTTTTTTGCTTTGTTTGCTTCATCGTTTTGGTCTCGGCAGTTCCGACCCACAAACCAGTTTTTCATGAGGTGTTGTACAAGTAGACTGTGTGTAATACTGTTGTAAAGTAATCAACAACGTGTATTGCCGTGTCTCTAAGCAATTTCCAAAGATTATGTTTTAATTGAATTATTAATTTAATAAATAATGAGGCTTTTAAACATTTTTACTTGGTTCCTGTTCTCACTTGTGTTATAATTATGTAGATAATTGTTTTACAGTGTGTGTGTGTGTGTGTGTGTGTGTGTGTGTGATCCACTGACACTAATTATTCTAATCTAATTATGGTACAAGGCCTGCAGGCTCTCCTCTTTTTCCACGCACTCTGTAATTTGTCGCTGTCAAGTTTCTCAGCTAATAAAGACCGCGAGCTGCGTGGCGTATACCGGCGTGCCAGACAGCGTGCGAGTGTTTACACTGCAGCGCTAATCTCACCCTGAGAACGTTAATCCAAGCTCACGTTCAAGGAGACTATGTTTACAGCAAGACACTTTTAGTGTTATTTAATGTTATGATCGTAGAGTATTTATAGCATCGCGTTTGCCGGAAAATTACCGCTAACATGATGCATTGTGGGATGGGGAGTAAAAATGACTGACTCGTTCCTCTTTAATGTTGAGCTTATTGTTGTTGAACTCAACAAGTCCCTGTGATTACACACACACACACACACACACACACACACACAATTGTATTGCGACTATAATTGGCTACATCACATTTTATGTATTTTGTAATGAATTAAAGTCAGCATGACCCGCACAGACATGATGCTAATCATATAAGTTGACAGTTAGCGTAACGTTAGCTCGCTGATGGAAGATGTGAATATCTGTCTAACAGAAACAACACAGGAGGTTACGAAATCTAAGGAGAGATTTATTTTGTCATTCTGTCTGTTGTTGTGTTTGTTAACGAACCTGATGTGTAAGAAAAGTTTAATTATCAGTTCTGAGAGAGAGAGAGAGATGAAAATAATGACATTCAGTTTAGAGAAGGAGCGAAGGAGAGAAGGCGGGATGACAGATTTGGGCCAATTAAAAGAGTCTCACACTAACACAAACACACAAAAACACTCTCACACACACACACACATATGCTTTTTTTGGTTTTATATATTCAGGGTCTCGCACTGATACGTTATCGTTTCCATAGCAACAGCAGATTATCACTCACTCATCGTATATATATATGATGACTTTAGGGTCGCAGGGGCGGAGCCTATCCCAGGAGACTTAGGGCACTAGGCGGGGTACACCCAGGACAGAGTGCCAATCTATCGCAGGGCGCACACACACACACACACACACACACACACACACACACACACACTCATTCACACACTCGTTCAGACATTATGGGAAATTTGGGAATATGCCAGTTAGCCTAATCTCCATGTCTTTGGACTGTGGGAGGAAACCGGAGCACCAGGAAGAGGGAGAACATGCAAACTTCATGCACACAGTGATGTGAATCGAACCCATGACCCTGGAGGTGATGTTTAAAATGTCACGAGAGGAGTCTCCAGTATCAGACAT